>LR990532.1:0-5000 GCA_905147745.2 Phlogophora meticulosa | reverse complement strand
AGGTTAGGTTAGGTTAGGTTAGGTTAGGTTAGGTTAGGTTAGGTTAGGTTAGGTTAGGTTAGGTTAGGTTAGGTTAGGTTAGGTTAGGTTAGGTTAGGTTAGGTTAGGTTAGGTTAGGTTAGGTTAGGTTAGGTTAGGTTAGGTTAGGTTAGGTTAGGTTAGGTTAGGTTAGGTTAGGTTAGGTTAGGTTAGGTTAGGTTAGGTTAGGTTAGGTTAGGTTAGGTTAGGTTAGGTTAGGTTAGGTTAGGTTAGGTTAGGTTAGGTTAGGTTAGGTTAGGTTAGGTTAGGTTAGGTTAGGTTAGGTTAGGTTAGGTTAGGTTAGGTTAGGTTAGGTTAGGTTAGGTTAGGTTAGGTTAGGTTAGGTTAGGTTAGGTTAGGTTAGGTTAGGTTAGGTTAGGTTAGGTTAGGTTAGGTTAGGTTAGGTTAGGTTAGGTTAGGTTAGGTTAGGTTAGGTTAGGTTAGGTTAGGTTAGGTTAGGTTAGGTTAGGTTAGGTTAGGTTAGGTTAGGTTAGGTTAGGTTAGGTTAGGTTAGGTTAGGTTAGGTTAGGTTAGGTTAGGTTAGGTTAGGTTAGGTTAGGTTAGGTTAGGTTAGGTTAGGTTAGGTTAGGTTAGGTTAGGTTAGGTTAGGTTAGGTTAGGTTAGGTTAGGTTAGGTTAGGTTAGGTTAGGTTAGGTTAGGTTAGGTTAGGTTAGGTTAGGTTAGGTTAGGTTAGGTTAGGTTAGGTTAGGTTAGGTTAGGTTAGGTTAGGTTAGGTTAGGTTAGGTTAGGTTAGGTTAGGTTAGGTTAGGTTAGGTTAGGTTAGGTTAGGTTAGGTTAGGTTAGGTTAGGTTAGGTTAGGTTAGGTTAGGTTAGGTTAGGTTAGGTTAGGTTAGGTTAGGTTAGGTTAGGTTAGGTTAGGTTAGGTTAGGTTAGGTTAGGTTAGGTTAGGTTAGGTTAGGTTAGGTTAGGTTAGGTTAGGTTAGGTTAGGTTAGGTTAGGTTAGGTTAGGTTAGGTTAGGTTAGGTTAGGTTAGGTTAGGTTAGGTTAGGTTAGGTTAGGTTAGGTTAGGTTAGGTTAGGTTAGGTTAGGTTAGGTTAGGTTAGGTTAGGTTAGGTTAGGTTAGGTTAGGTTAGGTTAGGTTAGGTTAGGTTAGGTTAGGTTAGGTTAGGTTAGGTTAGGTTAGGTTAGGTTAGGTTAGGTTAGGTTAGGTTAGGTTAGGTTAGGTTAGGTTAGGTTAGGTTAGGTTAGGTTAGGTTAGGTTAGGTTAGGTTAGGTTAGGTTAGGTTAGGTTAGGTTAGGTTAGGTTAGGTTAGGTTAGGTTAGGTTAGGTTAGGTTAGGTTAGGTTAGGTTAGGTTAGGTTAGGTTAGGTTAGGTTAGGTTAGGTTAGGTTAGGTTAGGTTAGGTTAGGTTAGGTTAGGTTAGGTTAGGTTAGGTTAGGTTAGGTTAGGTTAGGTTAGGTTAGGTTAGGTTAGGTTAGGTTAGGTTAGGTTAGGTTAGGTTAGGTTAGGTTAGGTTAGGTTAGGTTAGGTTAGGTTAGGTTAGGTTAGGTTAGGTTAGGTTAGGTTAGGTTAGGTTAGGTTAGGTCAGGTTAGGTTAGGTTAGGTTAGGTTAGGTTAGGTTAGGTTAGGTTAGGTTAGGTTAGGTTAGGTTAGGTTAGGTTAGGTTAGGTTAGGTTAGGTTAGGTTAGGTTAGGTTAGGTTAGGTTAGGTTAGGTTAGGTTAGGTTAGGTTAGGTTAGGTTAGGTTAGGTTAGGTTAGGTTAGGTTAGGTTAGGTTAGGTTAGGTTAGGTTAGGTTAGGTTAGGTTAGGTTAGGTTAGGTTAGGTTAGGTTAGGTTAGGTTAGGTTAGGTTAGGTTAGGTTAGGTTAGGTTAGGTTAGGTTAGGTTAGGTTAGGTTAGGTTAGGTTAGGTTAGGTTAGGTTAGGTTAGGTTAGGTTAGGTTAGGTTAGGTTAGGTTAGGTTAGGTTAGGTTAGGTTAGGTTAGGTTAGGTTAGGTTAGGTTAGGTTAGGTTAGGTTAGGTTAGGTTAGGTTAGGTTAGGTTAGGTTAGGTTAGGTTAGGTTAGGTTAGGTTAGGTTAGGTTAGGTTAGGTTAGGTTAGGTTAGGTTAGGTTAGGTTAGGTTAGGTTAGGTTAGGTTAGGTGAGGTTAGGTTAGGTTAGGTTAGGTTAGGTTAGGTTAGGTTAGGTTAGGTTAGGTTAGGTTAGGTTAGGTTAGGTTAGGTTAGGTTAGGTTAGGTTAGGTTAGGTTAGGTTAGGTTAGGTTAGGTTAGGTTAGGTTAGGTTAGGTTAGGTTAGGTTAGGTTAGGTTAGGTTAGGTTAGGTTAGGTTAGGTTAGGTTAGGTTAGGTTAGGTTAGGTTAGGTTAGGTTAGGTTAGGTTAGGTTAGGTTAGGTTAGGTTAGGTTAGGTTAGGTTAGGTTAGGTTAGGTTAGGTTAGGTTAGGTTAGGTTAGGTTAGGTTAGGTGAGGTTAGGTTAGGTTAGGTTAGGTTAGGTTAGGTTAGGTTAGGTTAGGTTAGGTTAGGTTAGGTTAGGTTAGGTTAGGTTAGGTTAGGTTAGGTTAGGTTAGGTTAGGTTAGGTTAGGTTAGGTTAGGTTAGGTTAGGTTAGGTTAGGTTAGGTTAGGTTAGGTTAGGTTAGGTTAGGTTAGGTTAGGTTAGGTTAGGTTAGGTTAGGTTAGGTTAGGTTAGGTTAGGTTAGGTTAGGTTAGGTTAGGTTAGGTTAGGTTAGGTTAGGTTAGGTTCGGTTAGGTTAGGTTAGGTTAGGTTAGGTTAGGTTAGGTTAGGTTAGGTTAGGTTAGGTTAGGTTAGGTTAGGTTAGGTTAGGTTAGGTTAGGTTAGGTTAGGTTAGGTTAGGTTAGGTTAGGTTAGGTTAGGTTAGGTTAGGTTAGGTTAGGTTAGGTTAGGTTAGGTTAGGTTAGGTTAGGTTAGGTTAGGTTAGGTTAGGTTAGGTTAGGTTAGGTTAGGTTAGGTTAGGTTAGGTTAGGTTCGGTTAGGTTAGGTTAGGTTAGGTTAGGTTAGGTTAGGTTAGGTTAGGTTAGGTTAGGTTAGGTTAGGTTAGGTTAGGTTAGGTTAGGTTAGGTTAGGTTAGGTTAGGTTAGGTTAGGTTAGGTTAGGTTAGGTTAGGTTAGGTTAGGTTAGGTTAGGTTAGGTTAGGTTAGGTTAGGTTAGGTTAGGTTAGGTTAGGTTAGGTTAGGTTAGGTTAGGTTAGGTTAGGTTAGGTTAGGTTAGGTTAGGTTAGGTTAGGTTAGATTAGGTTAGGTTAGGTTAGGTTAGGTTAGGTTAGGTTAGGTTAGGTTAGGTTAGGTTAGGTTAGGTTAGGTTAGGTTAGGTTAGGTTAGGTTAGGTTAGGTTAGGTTAGGTTAGGTTAGGTTAGGTTAGGTTAGGTTAGGTTAGGTTAGGTTAGGTTAGGTTAGGTTAGGTTAGGTTAGGTTAGGTTAGGTTAGGTTAGGTTAGGTTAGGTTAGGTTAGGTTAGGTTAGGTTAGGTTAGGTTAGGTTAGGTTAGGTTAGGTTAGGTTAGGTTAGGTTAGGTTAGGTTAGGTTAGGTTAGGTTAGGTTAGGTTAGGTTAGGTTAGGTTAGGTTAGGTTAGGTTAGGTTAGGTTAGGTTAGGTTAGGTTAGGTTAGGTTAGGTTAGGCTAGGTTAGGTTAGGTTAGGTTAGGTTAGGTTAGGTTAGGTTAGGTTAGGTTAGGTTAGGTTAGGTTAGGTTAGGTTAGGTTAGGTTAGGTTAGGTTAGGTTAGGTTAGGTTAGGTTAGGTTAGGTTAGGTTAGGTTAGGTTAGGTTAGGTTAGGTTAGGTTAGGTTAGGTTAGGTTAGGTTAGGTTAGGTTAGGTTAGGTTAGGTTAGGTTAGGTTAGGTTAGGTTAGGTTAGGTTAGGTTAGGTTAGGTTAGGTTAGGTTAGGTTAGGTTAGGTTAGGTTAGGTTAGGTTAGGTTAGGTTAGGTTAGGTTAGGTTAGGTTAGGTTAGGTTAGGTTAGGTTAGGTTAGGTTAGGTTAGGTTAGGTTAGGTTAGGTTAGGTTAGGTTAGGTTCGGTTAGGTTAGGTTAGGTTAGGTTAGGTTAGGTTAGGTTAGGTTAGGTTAGGTTAGGTTAGGTTAGGTTAGGTTAGGTTAGGTTAGGTTAGGTTAGGTTAGGTTAGGTTAGGTTAGGTTAGGTTAGGTTAGGTTAGGTTAGGTTAGGTTAGGTTAGGTTAGGTTAGGTTAGGTTAGGTTAGGTTAGGTTAGGTTAGGTTAGGTTAGGTTAGGTTAGGTTAGGTTAGGTTAGGTTAGGTTAGGTTAGGTTAGGTTAGGTTAGGTTAGGTTAGGTTAGGTTAGGTTAGGTTAGGTTAGGTTAGGTTAGGTTAGGTTAGGTTAGGTTAGGTTAGGTTAGGTTAGGTTAGGTTAGGTTAGGTTAGGTTAGGTTAGGTTAGGTTAGGTTAGGTTAGGTTAGGTTAGGTTAGGTTAGGTTAGGTTAGGTTAGGTTAGGTTAGGTTAGGTTAGGTTAGGTTAGGTTAGGTTAGGTTAGGTTAGGTTAGGTTAGGTTAGGTTAGGTTAGGTTAGGTTAGGTTAGGTTAGGTTAGGTTAGGTTAGGTTAGGTTAGGTTAGGTTAGGTTAGGTTAGGTTAGGTTAGGTTAGGTTAGGTTAGGTTAGGTTAGGTTAGGTTAGGTTAGGTTAGGTTAGGTTAGGTTAGGTTAGGTTAGGTTAGGTTAGGTTAGGTTAGGTTAGGTTAGGTTAGGTTAGGTTAGGTTAGGTTAGGTTAGGTTAGGTTAGGTTAGGTTAGGTTAGGTTAGGTTAGGTTAGGTTAGGTTAGGTTAGGTTAGGTTAGGTTAGGTTAGGTTAGGTTAGGTTAGGTTAGGTTAGGTTAGGTTAGGTTAGGTTAGGTTAGGTTAGGTTAGGTTAGGTTAGGTTAGGTTAGGTTAGGTTAGGTTAGGTTAGGTTAGGTTAGGTTCGGTTAGGTTAGGTTAGGTTAGGTTAGGTTAGGTTAGGTTAGGTTAGGTTAGGTTAGGTTAGGTTAGGTTAGGTTAGGTTAGGTTAGGTTAGGTTAGGTTAGGTT